>MU270463.1:0-47817 GCA_021432625.1 Leptodontidium sp. 2 PMI_412
AGCCTGGAGGCACGGGTCTGTGCGCTACAGGCGGTTTTGCGAGGCACTTTCAGGCTTAGAAAATACAAAGTTGGCGAGTTCACGCTTAAATATATCAACGAACGCTTAATCGTTTTGCTTTATTATTAAAATACACGATGAAGAAGAAGTATATCTGTCTTTATATTAACTAGATTTTTGAATTGTTATTTTGCGTAAGAATTATTATTTTTCATTTGGCTGTGAAATTCCCTGTAGCGCGCAGACCCGTGCCTCCAGGCTCGTTAAGATAGCAAGCCTGTGAGACTTAAAAGTGCTTCAAGGAAGAGCAGGTGATCCAACTGGAATATTCGAGCCTCAGTCTCCTAAATTGAGCTTTGTAGCCTGGGTTAATAAGTTGTGGGTTGGGTGCGTCTCTTCACCTTATCCTTCACGTTGAAGGGGAGCGGAAACATTAAAGCTTCCTATTCAAAGTGCCTCATACCATACAATTAGAGAAGGTTTGAAGCAACGTGTTTTCATAGATGAAGATAAATTGTTTGCTTTCTTTGCCTTCACAGGTTTGAACAGTGGAAATTTAATTGGTATTTGACCAGCGAGAATCAGAAAGTTGCCTTCAAGGCTGGTAGTTCGTTGGATGTAGAGAAGAGCCCGCAATGAAGCTTTGAAGGCCAAACAGGTTTCTCGTGATAGGATCACACAAAACAAGCTTCTGTGATGAACATAATATCACAGAACCGCATAAAAAAATAGCAAAACAGCATAATATTACGCTCGGCGTTTCGTAGTTTTGTTGCTTTCCATACCTTGAAAACAATGTGGCTTTGTTCTTGGAGGAGACCATGATAAGCTTCCTTTCCTCCCACTTTTGTTATCCTCGTCCCCACAATTTAACCCGTTTCTTCTCTTTTGTTCAAGGTCAATTGGATCCCATCGTGGTGAGTATACAAAAGTAGGAAATGATATATCTCGTCTTAGATACCGGATATATGACTCTCGCTACTTTCTGTGCCAGGTTTTTGCAGATAGACAACATTATTCCATCGATTAAACAAACCCACCTTTTCAATACCTACGATCAAGAAAGAGTAAGACCAAATCCAAAAAAAGTAATCTACCGCCGGCAACAACGAGTTCTAAATTTCTCACACTCCATTCTAGGACTAACTACAGCTTCTCAAAACTCTCTACTAGCAAACCCACCTTCCCCAAACTCCGAGAAAAAAAACTATAATCAAAATCAATACCAAATCCGGAGCACCACCACCCTACCATCCACAATATTCCTACCTTCCACAAAGCTCCCTTCCAACATGAAGACAAACAACGCACAAACTAACACTCCCGGATGAAGCAGACAAATTCAAAGGCATGTTGATTTGCCGATTCCAGTAATCCCCACATCTCCCAGGGGAAATTCAAGTTAGGGCTCTCTCATTCCTTGTGCAAGAGCTCAGCATTACCCTGCAAAGTACAGGTATCACTGCACCAGTCTGTACCCTCGAGCGCAAACTTCAACCTTCCATGGGAGGGAGAGAGTGTATCGCATCGAGGATTGGTTGGCTGTTCTTGATAGGCTGGGTACTGCGTGGTGCGAGAAGAGAGGAGGGGTGTTAGAAAGAGAGTGCGGGGGAGGATTAGAGAGGAAGTATGAGAGAGGGGGATAATGATGATAGAGGAGCTTTGTAATAGGGGAGGAGGGGGAGGAGTGCAATATTGAGGGGCACAGGGAGGAGAGGAAAGGCGGCGGTGGGTTGGGGTAGACAGAGGATGAGCTTGTTATTGAGTGTAAAGAGGAAATGGGGGGCGAAGGGTGGGTGGGGATACGGAGAATGGGGACGTTGGATATGTTGGAGGTCAGGGATAAGTACATGTATATCATGATGCAGTACAAGGAAATAGAATGGATTGCGTTGAATTTACAAGCGGACAGAGGCAGAAAGAGGGAATGATGCTAAGGGACGAGGTAAAATACGATGGGGAGAGAGTAGTTACGTCTAAGATGTAAACGAGCACGCAAGAGGGACACAAAGGGATAGGATAGGGTATCAACAACATGGTATTCTCCACCCCTCCATTCATCCCACCTCCCTTCCCTACCTAGCTAGATACCATACATGATCTTCATGACCCAAACCAGAACACGTAGCTCTATCATACATACATACAGACACATCACATCACCTCCCGCACCCAGACATGCACCGACCGCCATTACCCCCGTTTTCCATTCCTACCAACCGAGATCGTTCCTGTTGAGAATGCACGAATTGCAGATCTAATCATCCATAGGTTTATCCGTCAGACTAACACCTACCCTCGCACCATCTTCGTAGCCTCCAATACTGCCGACACTATCCCTCTTCGATTGGTCTTGGCTCATACGTGCGAGTCCTACTGGACGGCGACCAGAGAAGCGGCCTGAGGCTGCTGGTGTCGATCGGCCAAGACTGTTGCGCTTCTCGATACCAACTTCATCCATACTATCGCCCATGCCAGGGATATATGTCGCGCTCGTCGTAGGAGCTTCAGCGCTGCCGTTCGTGATGGGCTTCAGCGGGGAGTCAGTTCCGTTCGCTGTCTCTGATGGTACGACAGGTGCGGATTCGCCAGGGACCTCCAGACTGGCTCGTGCACCTGGAGCTGGTCTTCTGGCATGGTCGGTGTTGGCAGTTGGGGAGGTTTGAATGGGGAACCTGGTTTCTGGTCCACCAGAGCTGCGATCTCTGCGATGACCTCGAGGAGATGGAGCTGGGCTCTTGTCACGGCCTCTTGATCCGCCTGCTTTTTCGATGATGGCGCGAGCACGAGCCTCCATGTTTGCTTTCCGATTGCTCTCGTCAGTACTAACTGCACTAACAGATCGAGGACGTGTGTCGACGCTGATGCTGTGTGAGAGTGATGATGCGCGCTTGAGTTCGGAGAAGATTGCATCTTTGTGGGAGAATAGATCTCGGATAAGGCGGTAGGAGTATTTCTCCTCCATCGTCATCGAAGTCTCTGTCCTGGGTCGGAGGATGCAGGGTGCTAAGGAAGTTGCCAGAGCAGAAATGTAGGTCTCATCGGCAGAAGTAAGCTCGATGAGTCGGGTGAAGTGTGTCATGAGGGCATCCAAAGTTGCAATATTTGCCAGTCTAAGCTGACTGAGGGTGTTTTGAAGAACGGATATGCGAGCTGAATCAGTCGACTCTGATGCTGGGGTAGAATAGATGGTTTTCATAATTTCGTAAACATGAGAAGATACCAGGGAGTCTAGAATATGTTAGCGTCAAAATCGAAGGGGTCGGGGAACAGGCATACCTGGAAGTTCTAGTAAGTAAAGTTTAAGAACGCTCGCAATGATAGGTATATCGAAAGGTTCCAAGGTTTCAACGCCAAATGGCTTCCCAGTGTTGAGTGCTGCACGTATTCTGTGAGTCTGATGAAGAGGGACATCGACCAACCAGACACTTCTGCGAGCTTCATCGCCTTCAAGATCTGGATATCGGTGGTCGAGGAATGTGAGGATAGTCGTGATGAGAGCAGGAACACGTTTGCGATCAGCTCTTGCACGGGCCTCGAGATCCACACCGAATGTCTGTTCATCAGCGGAGTTGTAATAATTTTCGTAGACCACAACCTTTGGAGCAAAGCCTCCTGTACGGTAGTTTTCCAACAGATATCGAAGATCCCCAATTGGCTGAACAGTCTCCTGGTAGAGCATCATGTTGTCGACAGTCGATTGAAGACTTGGGATAACGTTGCTGATGGTTCCGGAGAAGTCAAGAATGATAGTCTTGATTGCCTTTAGACGGTCAAGTTCGCATCTCTCCAAGTATTTCAAGTGCTCGATGATAGCCTCTTCCAGTTGACAGCGAAGAAGATCAAGTTTTCGAACCCCCGCCTTATACCTCTCGTCTGCCTCCGCTGCTTCCCTTCGAAGTCGGTCTCCTGGAGTCTCGCCGGGATGCTGAGTGTTGAGGGGATTCCATCCGGCCAAATAGTCGGTGACAGTTCCTACAACTGGAGACTCTGCGTATTCGGAGTTTGAGGCCATCGAGAATGTCCGGCTCACAGGCACCTTTTTCTCTGGGACACCAGACCACTGAAAGGCCTTGGGCTTCCATTGATAGAACATCTTGGAGCTGTTTGCAAAGATGCTTCCCACATTTCCAATGAGTCGCAAGAACCCGTTTGTGATCAAATCCTGACCAATGCGCTCCGCATGACTGACACTGGTTGCGCCCATGCTCTTCTGCAAATATTCCACAATCTCCGCTCCACTGGTTGTATTCTGATATGTGCCAAGGATAGGAACCTTCGTTTCGCCCAGCTTAACGGTATTGAGGACGTGTGATAGGATTTTCTTGACTTGTTCGGGTTGGTAGACCTCATCTCCGATTTCCACAGGCTCGTCATCTTCCTCCTGGTTCTCTTGGACCTTGATCTCTGGTATATTCGGCTTAGGACTGACTTCGGGGTCCTGGAAAGCCAGCTTGTTCTCCTCCTCGATATCCTCAACTAGCCTGCATTTGTTGAAGTAATGACTGCGCAATTTCTTGACCGTCTCGGCTTGCTTGTCGTGAAGTTTTATCCGTGCTTGTAAGTCGTCTTGGGAATTCTGGACTCTGGATTCGTGTGCATCGCACCATCTGGTGAAGGGGAGAACGACCAGGTCTCGAATACTCTGGGCGATTTTTCGATGGTTCTTGGCCGCTTCTTCCATCTCCGTCCGGACTCCATCGTATGCCTTCGGAATTGTTAGCAGATGATTATCTCCCCCCACAAACTGCCCCGTGCCCTACCTTCTTGACACTTGCTCCATCATCTCGAGAGAAGCCACCGCCTATTCTATCTGTAGCTGCGCCAATTTCTCCCAACTTCATACCATATAGATCCTCAGCCTCTGCTCGCATCCGCGCAATCGTTAACATCTGCTGGTTCTCCTGAACACCTTGTTGAAGCTTGCCAAAGAGGACGCCGAGACCTAGACACAGTTACAGTTAGAAAATGGTTCTAGAGCCCCAAATTTGTGTCTCCTTACCTCCTGCATAGTCCCCCGACCAAAAGGAGTCCGCGAAGCCCGGCATGGCTGGTGGTATCTTCTTGCGCGCGGGGATTGATGTGGTTGAAGAATCAGGATGATCGCAGAGCCTGCAGAATGCTCTTGTGGATGTTGTGACTGTCTGCTAACGAATGACGAGTGGGTGATGTTGTTTTGCGGCTGGATGTTGGATGTTGGAGGTTGGGTTGCGTGTCGTGATTCAGGATTCAGGAGTACGAGCTGCAGGTGTTCGTGTTGCTTGCTCTTGACGCTTCAGCTGTATCCCTGTCTGGTGCGTCTGGTCTGGCTGGCTGTCTGTGGTGGCTCGACGGCGCCGGTGGTGGTATGAGATTGGTGGTGTCGATGGAATCGTGGGCGTGGGCGTAGGGCGATTGCTGTACAAGGAGAAGAAAGGAGAGAAGAGGAAGACGAAGACGAAGACGAAGACGAAGATGAGGGCATTCACAGCATGAATTCTTTCTTCCGTTCCAGCAGGGAATTCGTTCCCAAGTGACGCCTGCAGATCATCGTGGAGCTGAATGCGGTTTAGTGGCATACGAATGGAGTCTTGGCGTCATGTGACTCTGCCTTATCAATCAACTTCAAACTTCGTCATTTCCGACAAACCTCCATGAGAAACTATTGGAGAATAATGCTATTTTGAATATTTCAAGCTTCAATTTTATATACTCTCATAATGTCCTACTCTTCCGAGCAGGATCCTCTTCTCCCAGGAGACAAGAGATCTCCAGAGATTCATGGATCTCGACCGCAGAGCATCAATGACGAATACGTCAAGGAGGAGATTCTTGATGACACAAGAGCCCGGAGATCTATATGGAGTGACATTGCACCAATGATCTTTGGATTGTGTATATTCTCCAGTCTAGTTATGATATTCATGCCTTCAGATTTGCTTAGAGACGATAGACCAATTCCCAAGACTATCAGTCAACGAGTCAATCGCATTCTAGAAGACACCCCACTTATCGGTCAGAACACGCCTTTATACACTGAGTGATGAGAATGTATTCTGATAGCAAATAGATGGCCATAATGATCTTGCCATTCTGATCAGATTCTTGTTCAACAATCAGATCTATGGAGATGATTTCAAGAAACCATTTGAAGAGGGTGGCATGATGGCTCATGTTGATATACCTCGGTTGAGAGAGGGCAAGAATGGAGGTGCATTCTGGAGTGCCTATGTTCCATGTCCAAAAGATGGATTGAATTTCTCAGATGAGAGCTATGCTGAGTGTAAGCTTTTGCTCTGACCTTTCCCGACCCCCTTTCCATCCGCTTCTCTTCATTTTCCCATCCTAAAGTTCTATCGCAAACCCAACTAACTCCCACTAGCCGTCGCCTTCACATACTCTCAAATCGACGTCCTCACCCGCCTCCAAGCAGCCTACCCAGAAACATTCTCTCCACCACCAAACAGCAGTACGGCCCTCTCAGCCTTCAAAGCAGGCCAACTCATCTCCCCGTTAGGCATCGAAGGCCTCCATCAAATCGGCAATTCCCTCTCCAACCTTCGCCACTATTACTTTCTCGGAGTCCGCTACTCAACACTAACCCACAACTGCCACAACGCCTACGCTGACGCAGCCCTCCTCGAACTCCCCGGCGGCGGCGTCGAAGTAGCCAAACCGAAATGGGGCGGCGTCTCACCCGCAGGCAGAGATCTAATCCACGAGATGAACCGCCTGGGTATGATCGTCGACCTCGCACACGTGAGTCAGGACACGATGCGCGACGTCCTCGGAGGCTCAAAAGACTGGGAAGGAAGTGCTGCTCCAATCATGTACAGCCACTCCTCCGCCTATGCATTGTGTCCTCACCCCCGCAACGTCCCTGATGATATTCTGCAGCTGGTCAAGAAGAAGAACAGTGTCGTCATGGTGAACTTCTCTCCCGACTTCGTATCCTGCGTAGCGAATTCCTCGAATCCGAGCGGGATGCCGGATTTCTACCCCAAGAACTCGACACTTGCTCATGTGGTGGAGCATATCGTTCATATTGGAAATTTAATCGGATATGACCACGTCGGAATTGGCAGTGATTTTGATGGTATCCCAAATACGCCCGAGGGTCTGGACGATGTGAGTAAATATCCGGATCTAGTGGCGGAGATGTTGAGACAGGGCGTGAGTGATGTGAATGCTGGGAAGGTGGTTGGAGGGAATATCTTGAGGGTTTGGAAGGATGTTGATGCTGTCGCGCTGGAGATGCAGAGGGCTGGCGTGAAGCCTGTAGAGGATAAGTTGCCGAGTCTGCATTGGGCTGGGGCTGCAATTTGAATACTCGGGAGGAGAGTTTCGGTGGAATTATCTCTTAATCGACTACTAGAGAAGTAATGTACATTATCTGTATTTCTCAAACGATGTCTCTTTTACATCTTGGCCACCGATTTCTAGTACTTTCAACAAAGCGGAGTTTGGGAATTGTTCTTCCACTCTAATTTCTCTCATCCTTCTTTGGCTCCGCGATTTTAAATTGCAATTGCCAAAATCAACCTCCAGGTTTGTTTCTCCAAAATCCAACCACAAGAGAACAGAAGTAAAATCCGACAAATTCCTAGAACTCGGTCATCATGTGATGTCCATGATGGGGGCTCGCAATTTGTTGATTTCCAATCCAACTTCTCGGATCGACAATCTCGCACACCATCCAACTCAGTACCATGTACATATCCAAGCACCCACACAGACCGAATGCGTTTCTTGAACCAATCAATCTCAGACACTCGTTTGCATAAGTATCCACCTGGGTGTGGACTCACCCCGCTAATCATCTCAAATCACATCACCACATCACCTCACTACCACAAGCTTACAGCCTACAGCTTCTCAATTCTCTCAATCTCAAATATTATACGGGTGAAAGTTCACCCAAATCACCGATAGCCCACCTCTTCATCATTCATTTACAACATGCCATACTTTCATCCGGTTAGAAACTGTTCCGCGATCAGGTACTTAGTTGCCTTACTTGTTTTCTTTTGGGTGCTGGCCGTCCGTCTCCGCCGCTCCACCTCTGCCCAGACTCTTTTTTTTTTCTTAGAGTGGTGCGTGGTGATGTTGCAATCGCCGCGCCCGTAGCGTCATTATTACAGGGCACCTCACGCACGGAATTGCGGTCACTTCAGGCCGCACAACAAACAGAGTAACTTCAAGCTTTGGATATAAGTAATGCTAAATTAATTTGTGTAATGCTAATCGTTCCTCTGTTATGTAATATAAAAAACCATAAGACTATAATTACAATAGGCCAAATTTTGGTAGTAGCTAATGATTGGGGACGCTCGCTTAATTTTAGTGTCTAGCAAGCTGTCTTCATATATGGCCTCTACATCCCCTTACAGTGTAGCTTCAGAATACTTGGTTTTGATTTGAATAAGGTTACAATTGCTTCCTTTTCTTAAAGCCTGTGCTAAATTTAATATTAATGTGTAAAGAAGCCTACGGGAACGCCGTTGATCCTGAGAATTACCTCCAAAAGAAAGTCGCGCCGAGCCCCTGGTGGACTTTGTAATATAGTATGATATTCTGAGTCATGGCACGAACAGACTGTAGTAAGCAGTTTCACGTATCTCGCTTGTGGAAAGGGATGTTTATAAATCATTCCTTCCCATGATGTGCATAAAGTCAATTCCCAGTCCCAGCCCTACAACACAGATTAACTCAAATCGCTTATTCCAAACACCACTCTATCATTCCTCTCCTCAAATATTTCTCCTCCCATCCCTCCATCGTCTACCCACCCTCCCAAAATCAACAACAAAACCGCCCCTCAGAACCAACCATCTCAAGAATGTCCCCTTCCCCAATCCGAGTCGGTCTCATCGGCCTCCCAGGAACACCAGCGGACAAATACGAAGGCACAAACTGGGCCGCGAGTGCTCATCTCCAGTATCTGATCAAATCACCCCACTACGAGATCGTAGCTCTCTCTATTGAACAGTTCCGTGGAATCAGCTCAAGCTTCGAAAGTCAAGCATGGCTTAAATTCGAATGTGAAGACTTATGGGAAGCCTGAAGGCAATTTTTCCTCCCCAACGTCATTTCCTTCCCCCGTTGGTTTTTTCTTCTTCTTTTTTTTCTTAAAAAAAAACTAAAAATCCATGTATCCCAGGAGAGTTGAGAGTGGAATGGAATAGGTGTATGATGCTGACGATCAACAGATCTCGCCGCCTACCCAGACGTCGACATGGTCATCTGTAGCACCCGCGTCGACCTCCACTTCTCCACCGTGAAACCCAGCATCCTCGCGGGGAAAACCATCTTTGTCGAATGGCCCTTAGAAAGTAACCTCTCTCTCGCGCGGGAAATGTCTCTCCTCGCCACCAAACATGGCTGCAAAACCATCGTCGGTTTACAAGGATCATTCGCGGAGCCGATTCGGGAGATCAAAGGGTTAGTGGACGGTGGAAGGATCGGGAAGGTGTTGGGTAGTACGATGTTTGCTGCGTTGGGGAACTCGGGGAGGACGGAGAGCAAGAATGTCAGGTATTTTCTGGAGAGGGGGGTGGGCGGGAATACGTTGAGTATTCATTTTTGGCATGCGTTGGAGTGTGTTGTTTCTGGTATGTTTCTCCCCCACTCCTTTCAAAGTCGAATATTGGGTAGGGGTCTTGGAGTTGGAATTAGGATTAGGATTAGGATTAGGATTAAGGTTTAGGTTAAGGTTAAGGTTAACGCATATGTCAGTCATCGGCGAGTTCAAAACGTGGAACTCATTCCTGATAAACCAACACCCCACAAAAGACATCGTTGAGTCCAGCAATTATATGAGTACAACCGACAGCACTGTCGTTCAAGCTTCCGCACCAAATAATGTCCCAGATCAACATCTCTTCCAAGGGATCACAACATCCAATATCCCATTCTCGATGCATCGCCGCGGGGGCGCTCCATTCCCCGGCACACCCGCAGTGGAATGGCGAATCCAGGGCGAGAAAGGCGAGATACGGTTAACGTCCAGTGACTATTTCATTCACATGGGCCATCCGGAGCCGTGTATTAAGATCGAGTTGTTTGTCGAAGGAGAAGGTGTTTCTGACGTGCATTGGGTTGATGGGGAGATTGATGGGGTAAGGGATGAGGTTACAGAGTTGAGATTGCCGGTTATTGCGAGAGGTATTGCGAGGTTGTATGAGGCGAATAGGAAGGGAGAGTGGGTTCCTGATTGGCAGTGGGCGGTTAAGAGGCATGAGGTTGTGGAGGAGATGTGGAAGAGGTATGATGAGGATAGTGAGAAGGGGTTGGCTGTTTGAGGAGGGAGGGAAAGGTGTGGAATTTGATGATATCAGGATTGCCAAAACACCAAGAGGAAGCATCTCTAACTTGCAGAATTTGGGTTTCCTTTGGAGATAGGCCCATCTATGTCATTTGAATTCTCAGTCTGCAAGTCCAAATCCTTAGACTTGTGCAAAAGCATTTGAATACCATGAAACGGGGTAGTTCCTTGTATAGAAAATTATGAGAACTGGAGAAGAAATGAATTCTAGAGAACTCTGGATTCGACTGATATCTTGAAGCAGCGCTCTGCCGCAAAGAATATGGTGAAATAAATCTCACACTCTATTTACATTTCCATCCATTTTCCGTGCACTCTTTACACTTCGCTACGCGGCATTACTAATGATCGTCCATGAACTGCTGACCTCTTCATTATAGACGTTCCTACCTTCGGGTTTTTCTTTTCTGTGCTCACGCCGGAGAAGGGTGCGTTGCTAGACTAATTGCTTGCGTGGATTGAAAACTACTTTCGCTGACTATCCCCTTAACTGCGATTCTGTGCACCATCCTGAAAGCCCTGTAAGCAAAGCCTGTACGTCTATCCCCGAAAGGCGTGCAGATCAGCCACTAAAGCACTGCCCCGCACGCTGTAGGACGCTGTATGGAGCCTCAACACCCTGAACCAGACGTGGATACCGTAGTTAAGGGGATAAGACAGCAGTCACTGCGGTTGCGATTCTATCTTTAGAGTATATGTTGGGTTTCTTCCTCGCAATTCGAGGCGTTTCTATGAAACACGTTTTTTAATAAAGACGAGCACAAACATGTATCGCCATGCTGCCTCGCCGACCCAACACACCGGTGTTTAGCGAGTCCGAATCCTACGGCCCCCAACTCTTGGAGTCACTCTCGCACTCGCTTAATTTCCATACCCCAGAATAACATGATTTTGACCAAGGCTTATTCAGCTCTGTTGCCAGTTTTTATCATGGGCCAATAAGAGAGGATCAACTGTAAGCCCAGCCTTATCATTTCGTCACCTGGCGACGACATGTTCCCTTGTTGGTTGTGTGGGGCGGTGCATCGAGCCTCGAATTGCCACACAGCCTCATCTTGGCCGGAATTGCTGACACCTCCTCCTCCGCATGAACGGCATTCACATGGACCGACATATAATTGTTGAACTGCACTCATTATGTGACTTGGTGTATATATTCGACCGCGAATCCGAGACGATCTCAAACAAAGGCAAGCCGTCAAAACTTCTGGAACCTCAAACTCACGATCAACTCGATGCTGTGGACTTCAACACCAGCTGTCGCTTGATGCGGAAAGACCGACAAAACTGCAACCTAATAACTAACTACTTAAACTCCTCTACTCCTGGTGTCTACTGAGTATGTCGTTCGGTTTCTCAGTAGGCGATTTCGTCGCCACGATACTCCTCATCAAAGATGTCACCCAAGCGTTGAACTCCTCATCCGGATCCGTGTCGGAAGTCAAAGAGCTATCGGAACACCTCGAAAGTCTGATGCAAGCGATAATCATCTCCGGGGATGTTTACAGACTCGGCGGCCTGGACGACTTACGACTTAAAACAAGGCTTGCAGTGGAAACCATCAGGGCAGGCATTGAAATCGAGCACGTCAAATGCAGGGAAGTTCTGGAGAGTTTTATGAAATCCTTGAAGCCATATACAAACTCTCTTGTGAGAGGCCGTGGATTATCGTTGGTTCGGCATGTGAAGAAGGTCACCTGGCTGCATCGGAAAGATGATGTTGCGAAGCTGGAACGAAGTATTGGGAACCATTTGAGGACTTTGAATATGTACAGCTCAGCCCTTTCCGAGTAAGTTATACACCCTAAATCTTTGTTAACACTGAAGACAAACTCACCGTTTAAAAAGAATCTATGCTACCCACAGTGCAAAGGGCACTGGGGAGATACTCTCAAACATGGTAGAAATCAGACTGGAGTTAACGAAGTTATCCAGCGCTGTCCAACCAAAACATCCAAGCATGCCGCGCAGCCTTGGCTATCCTTGGGAAGCAAATTACAGTGCAGCAGATACGGTCGTTCTGCTCGATGCTATAGGAAGAAATGTCACATTGCCATTAGCATTGCTGGGATCAACGAAGGTTAGTCAGCGATCTCTCCTGTGAACTACTGTCAATCTAAGACTTGTCCGTAGGACCTGCATGACATTCTCCTGGTTATGTATCGGAACATCAGAGGCCGAGAAAAGATCTTGCGCAAGGAGTACACTATCACGGACGAAGGCTCAGATGGTGCATTGATTGACGATATGAACTGGAGCACGAGTATCGAAGGAGGGATGCAGCTTTCTCTCAACATAGTATTTCCTGCGTTGGAATCATTTGATGACATGCGTTGCCCTTCGTGTCATGAAAGGTCTCTAGGGAATACCCTGCCAGGAAAACGGAGACGGTGGTAAGTGTAGAAGCTATTTACTGCAAATCTCAGGAGCTAAATTTCGGGTAGCCACAAATGTCAATTTACCTTCAGACTATTCGACAAAGAAAGAATCGTCGAGGAGGAAGACGAAAAGCCAGTCAACTCAGGCGCAGTCGATAAGAACTCCCAAATGGTGGCCACGGGTAGTGAAGATCCTCCCAAGCCAGGGTCTAGAGGACAAGCCCTGTCAGCCAAGAGTCCATCGAACGATAACTTCCTCTTCAGAAGTGTCCACTACCATCGAGAAATCCGAAAATTCAAGAAACCAAGTAAGCCTAAGGTTCAAGAAGGCGAGTTACCACCTCTGGTCATTGAGGAACTTCCACCACTTCATAAGGCTGCTGCACAAGGTAGCGTGTCGGACATCTGCAAACTAGTTGACCAAGGACTCGACATCGATATACCTTTATCATACAATGCAGTTCTTTTCAGCCACAGTTGCGACATGCTGGAGGAGTTTGGAGGATGTACTCCACTTCATCTTGCCTGTTGGTTTGGACACCTACCCGCTATTACAGCACTCCTCGACAAAGGCGCCAACATTCTGGCTCGTGCTTCTTTCTGTTCCGAGGAGGTTCTGGGATATGCCATTCTGGGCAAGAAGCCAGAAAGAGTCTTCTACTTCCTCGTCTCCAGAGGCGCCAGATTGGACTATCGGGACAGGACCGGCATCACCCCATTCATCAATGCGTGTGCTGCAGGTCTGTCACTGCTACTACCTAACTTCCTGGAATCTGGCGTGGATATCAACAGAAAAACTGATTTTGGGTACACAGCTCTTGGATTAGCAGCCCATGGGGCTCATGAACGCACATTCGAAATGCTGTTGGATCAAGGTGCTACAATAGGATTCAACGATCGCGGCTGGTCGGCTTTACACTATGCGGCTGCGTATGGCTGGACCTCCACAATGCAATCCTTACTCGACCTTGGTGAAGATCCAAACGCCTTGGACAGCGACGGCTGTCTTCCTTTGCACGTAGCGGCAAGATGGGAAAAAGCTGAGACCTGCAGTTTTCTTCTAGACCATACGACAAATGTCAACCTGATCACAAAGAGCAGCACGACGATCCTTCACTGGGCTGCCATGTGGGGACTCAACAAGATTATCGAACGTCTGGTCCAAAAGGGAGCAGATTGTAATATCGGAGACAAATACGGCTATACGAGCTTGCACTACGCCTGCAGTCGGCCGAACTTCGAGTCAACAGTACGACTTCTCTTGCAAAGTGGCGCTCGTGTCGACGCAGCCAGTAAAGACTTGGAGACACCAATGATCCAAGCAGCATGGTTTAACAACACAAAGATTGTCGAAATTCTCCTGGAACACAACGCTGACGTCAATGTGGGAACGGCAACAGGCCTCACACCTCTACATTACGCATCGTGGCGTGGATACAAGTCTCTCGTCGAGCTTCTTCTGAGTAATGGAGCAAATATCGAAGCTCGTACGAAAGCTCTAGCGACTCCACTCCATCGAGCAGCAGCAGCTGGAGAAACGTCGACTGTTGAACTTCTGCTTCAGAAAGGAGCAGATATTCATGCTTTAGCGAAAGACCTTTCCACCACTCTCCATTGGGCAACAGGTTCGAAAAGTACAGAAACCTTGCAACTGCTTCTCAGTAACGGCGCCAAAGTGGATGCGGTGGATGACACTGGAGCTGCTGCGTTACATTGGGCATCGTCTTGGGGCTATGAGGATGTTGTTAAGATGCTCTTGAACAATGGAGCATCCGTTCATCAGTTGGATTTCAATGGAATGTCGCCTCTCCACTGGGCTGCTGGTCGGAAGCCAAATGTCGTTCGGCTACTTCTAGAGCACGGTGCGGATGTCAATTTAGTCCATCACCTAGGACGAACGGCGTTACATTCGGCCGCAAGAATGGGATGCATTGAATCGATATCAATCCTCTTAGAGTATGGCGCAGATACGAACGCTTACTCACCGGACAATTCCCAAAGAAACACCATACTCCCCAAATACTCCCACGATGTTGAGAAGTCTGGATGCACACCTTTGATTTGTGCATCAGAATACGGTCGAGAAGATGCTGTCAGACTTCTGCTTAAAGCCGGTGCAGATGTCAATGCTGTCCGTATCGATGGCAAGACTGCACTCTCTTGTGCCATGGGATCTGGCAATGTCGAAATAGTTGAGATACTCCTGGCGAATGGAGCTGATGTCGAGTTCCCTGACTTGAGGGGCTTGACCCCATTGGCTCAGGCATCACGGATCGGCAAGGAAAAGATCGTCAAGATTCTTTTGCAGAACAGAACTGCTATTTTAGATGCACGGGATCTCGAAGGACGAACGCCTCTACATTGGGCTTGCTTCGGCAGCTTTGAATCTACGGCGCGGACTCTCCTGGATCATGGAGCAAAAGTGACTCCAGACTCGCTCGGTCGAACGCCACTTCATGATGCGGTCTATAAAGGCAGTGAACCATTGGTGAGGCTGTTGTTGGATAATGGTGCTGATCCCTTTGCCAAGCTAAAGCAAGGCACAACTCTGGGGTGTTGGTCCAGATATACCATACCGCAAGCGGCTACCGTTGAAGTCATAAAAGAATCCGAGGAATCTCTTAAAGAAAAATCAGGTGTTGTGAAAGATGAAACAGCGGAAAAGGACAGGTTGGTCGTCGAGAGTGCTATGGGTATTGCTGAAAATCTGGGATGGTCTGGGATTGTGGAATTGCTTTCTGCTGCTGAGTCAAGGAGTTGACCTTAGAATATTCTTTTGGACAATTTGTGTAAATCGAGAAATATTACTTGAATGGATGAGTGGATCACACAGCAACCCTCTGAGATATGCTAGAAACCATCCGCATCCTGTCCGGGCTTGTCGTCTCTTGTTCTGCCTAAGCCTAGTTCTGCTGCTCCTTGCAGTCCTTCTTTTTGTGCCTTGTGTTTGTCAACAAAGGACAAGCGGCGCACTATGCCTTTTCGAGACAAGCCCCAATATCACTGTCACCACCATGACCCTCTGCTCTGTTTTACTCGACGTGCTAAAAGCAAGCAAAGGTAATATCTTCTCTTTCTATTTTTCTTTATCATAGCGATTCGGACATCGATCGCTCGTCAGATTCGGAGAGTGAGATGACGAGCTCAAACCGTTCAACACCAATTCCCGCGTCCGCCATGCTCATAACTTCGCCTCCCAGATCGCCCTCTACCTCGTCTTCATCCCTCCTTTTCGAGTCACCTTCCTCTACCTCCCTATTGTCACCTTTCATCCCTACTCAAGAGCAAAAGAGAGCTTATCTCTGGCCAAATGCTGAGCTAGTCGCAACCAACAACATCTTTGCATTCCCAGTGCATCGAATTGATCCTCGAACTCTGTATCCCGTCCAACGTGTCACTGTTGTGTGTGATAACGTCGAGTTCGTACGATGCTGGGATCTGACTCTGTCTGGATTAGTTTTGCAATATCTTATCGGAATTCCTAATTCGTGGAGCTTGGATATCTTACGGCTTGGCTTTGCGGAGGCTGGTTGTGCGAAACTCCCAATCGTTCTTCACTTATTTGTTGGATTGGAGCCAGAAGATCCACTTTTAGCTGTTCAACTTGCGCTACAAATCATACAGGATGTAACTGATATGATTTCAATGAATTGGCAAGGGGAACGGTACGAGTTTCCATTCCTTATGTTAATTATTTTTAACTAATTTTGATAGTATTTACATCGATGTCTGCAGACCTCACTTCCGTAGCATCTTCGACACTTTGGCGCTCCTAAGCCTCTCAATAAAAGGGCTCTCGAATACCCCTGCCGGCTATTATACTCGCAGTCCTCCATTCCCGGGCTCTTCAATCGGCCAACGAGACCCAACCGGTCAAACGGGCCATTCTGGCACATTGAGCGGATACGTCAAGCATGAAGACGATTTCTACGCTTTGACAGCTCACCATGTTTTGCCTTATGGCTGTGGTACTCTCGCGGAATCCCCATCTCCAACAGACCATAAGAGTGTAAAAGAAACCCTTCAACAAGACATCGGTAACCTGGCACCTGGATCGATAGTGAAGAAAGTCGTCGATTTCGTACCTTCGTTATTCTCGAAATCATCCACTCCCCTCAACTTTTGGCTGAAGATCTGGAACGATTCCAAGAATTGGGATCCGGAGCTTGGAACAGTCACATATCATTCGACCGGAAAGGAACTACATGGTTTCGATTGGTGTCTTACGAAAATTGAAGGATTAAAGAAAGGTCGAAACTACAACCGCGTACGTTCTATCAAGCTATCACATTGAGCGTGCACTAACAAGCAACAGCATATCCCTTACAACTACTACGATCCTAGCTCCGGCTTCCAACATGGCGCGGTTCAAGGCTTTCCGCCAGCAGATATTACTCTTGCAAAGGCATACTTTGCTCCTGGTCCGGCTTTCAAACCTGTCCGTACTACATTCCTCGCGGGTGGCGAAATCTGCCTTAAAACGCCCAGTCGTACAATGCGAGAGTGGACTATTGGCTCTGTGAACACCATTCGAACTTACACCCAAAGCCGACCTCACGGAGTACCATTTACACTTTACTGTATTGTCTCCACTACCACAGGTATGACTTTCAGTCGTGAGGGCGATTCTGGCGCGATTATACTTGATAAGGACTTCCAACCCGTGGCTATGGTACAGAGTGGTGAGGAGGCTTGGAATGGATACCCAGATATCACACATGCTATGGACTTGGCTTCTGTTCTAACAAACGTGGAAGAAGTCAATAATTGGGACAAAGGTAGTGCGGTTTTCTGTTCAGGTGGTGATTAAGTCATCTTGGAGGATCTCATAGGGTGGCAGACATAAAAAGGGAAATGGGTTCGGAAGATCTTCCCCAGGTGCTTTGTATTAAGACCTTCAAAGATTTCTTTTTGCTCCCGAATTGCGCTGGATTTGAGGTCTTCTCTGACCTTTTGCTTTGGACTGAAGCGGGCAGGTGGTAGCTAGCTTGGAATTCTGTCACTTGCAATTTTTTTTGATTCTGCAAATGAGCAAGTGAGATCAAAGTGAGACTAATTGAATTAGAACTTAAACATTATAGGCCTTAGATGATAGATGCAACAGGGCTTCTAATTATTTCATGTTGTCGTCCTTGCTGCGCGGGAAAATTCTCGAAGGAAGCAAGTCTCACATCATGGCCCATCTAAATCCCCTGAGACCCCCTTCCTTCTTTCCTCGTGAGATATACACACGCACAACTACAATTTCCAAACTTGAAGATTCCGATACCTCGCCACAAGCGGCTGCATCTGTCTAAACCCGATCCTTCCATCCCGAATGACAGGTCCCGTAGACTTATCATCATAGAACTCAAAAACTGGCAACCCATTGATCGAGAACTTGACTTCTCTCTTATCCTTGACCACCTCAATCTTATAAAAAGCACCAGCCGCATCAGCAACAGGTGGCAACGGATCCGCTCCC
Organism: Leptodontidium sp. 2 PMI_412; assembly: GCA_021432625.1. Taxonomy (NCBI): domain Eukaryota; kingdom Fungi; phylum Ascomycota; class Leotiomycetes; order Helotiales; family Leptodontidiaceae; genus Leptodontidium; species Leptodontidium sp. 2 PMI_412. The sequence goes on from MU270463.1 coordinate 18,146, forward strand.
TGAGCAACCAAATTGAAACCAGGCGACTTCCTCAAGTTCGCGAGAAGGAATGCTCGCTCTTCGGGCCACCGACGACGGAAGTACGAAGCATGCAGTGTGCGGATATCAGAGGAGTGGTACTGAGGGTAGCTGCCATTCCGCGGTTTCAGCGAGGGGTCGAAGATCGAACCTTTCCCGTCGTTGGCTGCGGATGCAGCGCCGAAGAAGAACATGGCGAGTCCGGGTTCTTGTCGTGGAGAGAATTCCCAAGTGATCCGGATTCCATCGGGAAAGACTTCAGGGACCCAGTAGACGAAGTAATCTGCTTCGTTTCCTGCTCCGGAAAGTTCGATTGTGCCGTTGACTGCTTCGGCTTTGAGGGGACCTTCGGCAACCCAGGTTGAGATGTCGGAAGTTGAGTTGAGTGGGTTGCTGTAGAGGAGGGTTTCGGCCATTGTTGATATTGCGGCGAGAACGAGGATTGGGAGTGACTTCAACATTTTGAGGTGAGAGGATGTTTGGTAAGATGAGATAGACAAATAGTGAGTGGCAGTCGATGTCTGGATTTTCTAGCCCCGGCTCTGAAGGTGTCGAGATAATGAAACAACAACAAAGTGATAACCAAACATAATCCGATTGGGGGGTGTTCGCCAGCGTTCTTTTATATATTTGAAATTAAACATTTCGGTCTTAACTCGACCCAGGGTCCCGTCAGAGTGGACACAATGATCGACAGCTAACCGACACAGGCAGCTGTTACCCCTCATGCGATGATGCCATTCCCGAATCAAAGGTGCGATTAATTAAAAAAATTCAACAAGAAATAAAATACAAGAGTTTTGACGTGGCCTTTCACTCATTGTATCGCGTCATTTGCACCCGACGTGAGGGGCTTTAGGGTAAGCAATTTTGGTTTGGGTTTCGGTTGGTCTACAAAAAACTCCACCAATCGGTGAGTGGGGAATTGGGAACTTTGCTCCGGAACGATGGAACTATAAATCTGTGACCTCCCACCTCGCGAACAAAGCTTAAATCGACAACTGAACATTATGACATTATAATCATCGGAGAACAAGAAGTAGACTCGTCAAAAGCTTCGTCCTCGTCGTTCAAACTGAGAGTCGAAACCTTTCTTGGAGCCAGAAATTCGCAGACACCACGAGAAAATCTGAGACACGATGGTGATAGATTGCTCCGCGAACTCCAAGACAAGCACCTAGGCGAAATCTATTCTACAAAAGGGCAACAACAGCTACATTTACAACAACTAGAGCTACCCCGCTATTCCACGCCATGCCTATTTCCATTCCCACCCCATTTGTCGAGGTGCTTGCGGTGGTTGATGCCTGAGACAATGGAGATACTGGAGTGCTGGACGTTGGAACTGAAGTGATTGATCCTGAAGAGTCGACGGAGCTTGACGGCTCTGTCGTGGACGAAGTAGAATGTGATGCTGGGACAGTTGATGTGAATGAGAAGTTGGCACGTCTGCTCGTGGAAGTAGAAGTGGAGGTTGTTTCCTCATCGTCAGCCCACTCCGTCGCTCTGGCCGTTGCACTCCCGGTGATGCTCCCTACACTAGCGGACGGGAGCCCTGTCCAGTAATTGCTGATGGCAGTGTTGTTGGGGAATTTGTCAGTTCCCAGAGTAATGGTTGGCGAGAATTGCTGATCATCTGCCGTATTGAAGTACGCACTGAAAGGCTGGGTAGGACTGGCACTGCATGCAGCGGTCCAAATGGACGAGACCTCAGACTCGGGTACCTCGATACCGTTGGGAGAGCCATGTTCGCGGTAGCACGCATTGCATCCTTCATTGGCGGAAAGGAAGTTCGATCCACAGATGCATTGCTGCTCAGCCAGGAAATCAATTTCCGTGGTGCCGTGGGCCATGCATGTGTAGAAGATGTATCCTTCTTGCTCACATGGGAGCGGTGAGTCGTGCAAAGATTCAAGCATTTCCTCGAATGAGACATCGACGTTATTGAAGGCCTCCATGTACCCTGGAAGGCACACGCTAGTCACATAGGTGATAGATGGGTCGTCAATTGCGCGGCGATATGTCGAGAGTCTTTGCGTCTGTACGAGAGATAGAACACTTCCAGCCATGAGGCTCAACAAGATTATTCTGGCAGCCATGTTGCGGGAAATCGTGGTGAAGGATTAATCTGGTAACACTTGAAATACAGACAACACTAGCTAGTATATGTAGCGCGTATCTGACTCCTGATAAGCCCTGTGAAAAGCCAAGGGAATTGTCCTGCACCCTCCTTGGGTAGCGAGATTGGAAATCTCGTATGTTGCCCAAACGAGCTATTCATGCCCCTCGCTTCTGAGGCCTGCAGCTTGATAGGGACAATCAAGTAATTGCCAATATCAAACTTAAAACTAAAAGTCTTATCAAGCAAAGTATCTATGTAATAGTTGTGTTATAATGGAAACAAAGCCTTATAGAGAGTGCGCAATAATTAAAGATATCCTAATTCCTGTCAGTTTTGCTTAACTTCTCTTGTTAATGGTGCAGTGGGTGGTCACCTGCTGGTCACCAACTGCCAAGTGCCTTGTGTATCTTGCGGCGCAGTTGCTGCACTCCACAATTAGAGGGGTCCTGTTCCTGCATCCTGCACCCTTTTTGAAGTGATAAGGACAAATCCTGGGGTCAGGCAAACAGAACATGACTTGTCCAACGGGCTTTGATTAGACGATTATTCTCTGGTGATACTGAAGTAAATTTAGGACTTGGCGAGTATTGTCATACCTGCAACTTCCTAAGACGACGGGAATCTCGAAAAGGGGGACAAATTGCGGACCTAGAAGCCTTCCATGAAGATCAGTCGGGCCGTTAGGAATTCAACTTCCAACATGCATCGATCACCGAACGTGCTTGCACGAGGAACGGTTGAATCGGAAGGCTTGAACGAAGATCCTCCTCGTGCGTTGTGTGTGACACGAGCACAACGTGCCTGATATCGTGAACGCCGATGTGAACGAAAACTACCGTCGTACAGGAGTTGCACGGAGGAACGACAAAGGCTTGAGAACTGTTTATATTTGGTGCTGGATGCAGATGGCGTCCGTATCTTCGATCCCGATGGAAGGAAGAGCCTCGTCGAAGGTAGAATCTACCTCGTTGTCAGACCAGATATCCTGCAAAATAACCTCAATCGCGTCACGATATCCTCTGGCTGTATGCTTCCTTCGATCCTGGCAAGCAATGGTACCGAGCAAAAGTACCGTGGTTTGGCACAGCAGCTGCAGAGACAAATTCAGAATCAAGAATTCAAGCTGCCACAGCAGTATTGAGATGTCGTTCCTGAGCAAGTTCGTTGACTGAGATTGATATAAATCTCTCCCTCTCCCTCCACTTGTGATCCAAGACGGCCAAGCAAGCCGAAAAGTCCACATCTGCACTCCATTCAATACTCCACACTCCACTTAATACTCCACCCTCCACCAAATCCACAATGGCTTTCTCCAGCTTCCCCATCAGCCTCACTCAAGCAATTGTTCTTGGCTTGCTTTCTTCTAGACTCTCATCTGCCGCTGCCATCGATAATGTGGAGGTAGCTGCAAGGGACTATGCTCCTCCCCCACCACCAACATATGCGCCGCCACCTCCACCTCCCACCTACGGACCACCGCCACACACGTCCGTCTGCGTCCCTACCTATAGCGTCAGCTATGTGACACAGCTCTCCACTCTACCCGTAGTCAAGACCTACACTGTCTTGAGTACCAGCACCAGCTTCAGCGTTGTGTCCTCGGTCAAGACTCTCAGCTACACCAGCACTTGCCCAACCACCTCTACCAAGCCCACCATCCCTGTCTATCCAACATCATCTACTACCAAGCCAACCGTTCCAGTGTACCCTACTCCATCTACCAGCAAGTCTTCCACCTCCACCAAGCCAACCGTTCCAACTTACGGACCACCAACCACCCACTCCACGACTTCTACAAGCTCCAAAGTTGTCGTTCCACCCACAGTCTACACTTACCCAGCAACCACTCTTGTGACTTACAAACCATCCACAACGCCTACTACTAAGTCCACCACTACGACCAAGCCAAGTGTTCCTGTGTACACGCCAGTTGCACCAGTCTACACCCCTCCAGTCTACGTCCCAGTTGTCCACTACTAAGGGATTGGCGTGTCATCACAGCGCACGGGTAGCCAAGGCTATCAGAGCACTTCTTTTGAGAGCTTTTATTTCTTCTTTTATTGTTTAAGGCATTTTCTTGGAATGATCAGTCTGCTTCAGTGCTTTTACTTGTTCAGAGCGGCGGCTGGGTGGTGGTGGATTACATTCTTGTCCCTCATTTTAGGTATCTGCAGGTACCCAAAATTATTTCACTTGTTTAGGAGATGGATCAGATAGAGTTATATCGAATCGTTGAAGACTGCATTACCACTTTCTCTGAACTCCTTTTGCTTTTCGGGGAAATCTAGCGGCGTGTTTACCCTCTTCCGAACGACGGGTAGCACCTCTTGCTGTCTCTTTCAAGTGATTAAGACCTCTGAGCCATCCTTGATACTGCAGTATTTCTTGACTTCACAAATCACCCCACCGAATTCATGCAGACCATCACAAACATGTGCACTCACACCCTCCAAAGGCAACAGATAGCGGAGAGCGCCTAATTCAAAAAAGCCCTTTTCTAATTTCAATCTATCACCCACATTAAACATGGAATATCTAGGATCCAGCTGTCATCTGCCACGAGTCATGTTCCACCACACAGATGAGCTGCATGGGTTCTGCAGCAGCCCGCACGCATGGAAACTCATGGGCATCTGGTGAAAAGTTCCCGGAATTTTCAGTTTTGCGTTACAATCACACAGGCGTGGATACTTCAGACGAAAATGCCAACGACGATCTGTGGCTGTTGTTCAACGGTGGGTATCGATCCCCCACTGATTTGCTCTGTCTTCGATAAATTTTGTCTTTCTTTGTAAAAACTGTAAATTGGGGCTACATTTGGGGGAAATATGACACATGTATGTAAAATATCCGTTGCGATACTTTGGTTTTTGGAATTGGTGGATTCAACGGGAGCTTAGACTCTTGGCCAGAGTTATGTTGTTTCGGGCTTTCGAGAAGTCCGTTCGGTCCGAGGGTTGTACGACCTTACGGTGAATCGTTGACCGAAGAACGATAATACCACCAGCAACGCCAACTGGCAGTAATAGCTGTGTGATGTAACCTACAAGGGCTGTTTTCTCAGTTGGAAATTCCCCAAACAGTCTAGTTAGAACCTAGCTTTATTTGTTTGCTTTGGAGTGCGTCCTCGCTTACAGCCGAGCGCCGCAAAACGGTTCGTACTTGTGTTGCTGGTGATGACATGGCAGGACCCCCAGTAGCTGTTAATGTCTAGAAATCTCTTTTAACCTAGATTTTTTGAGTTCAAAAACATCTTCTGCGTATTTCCCCCAATTTTCAGTCCCTTATTTTCCCTGTGGCTGCTCTGTTAGGTACAAGGGGCAGCGATCTGCCTTCGTTTAGCATACAAGGGCAGATGGTCGGACAAAGAAAGAATTACCTTTTTTTGTCAGCCAAGACAGATTTTCAAAAAATGAGTAAGAATGCTCTTTGTTTTCTTTCTTTCGGTTTTCTTTTTCATCGAGGCCACTGGTTTCTACTTAAGAGCCAAAAGATTTCCCGCCTTTGAGCGGAAGATAGATTTCCGCGTCACAAATCAGTATTGGTGGCTTAATTTGACTCCATTCAGACTTCGTTTTACCCTTCTTCTTTTCTCCACCTGAGCTCCTGCTTAAGATTTTGTCCTAATGAACACTTCTGTGGCACCACGCCTCCTTCACATCGTCTCGCTTCACATACTGTCCGCACATCGCACCCAACTCCCACCTTTCTCGATTCATTCACCCACAATGACCTATGAAACGTAGGTAATCATATCAATATCTCCGCCTTCCACCGCCACCAACAACTCTCCTCGCCTCATTGAAAGCCATCCAAGTCCAAATCCACTTGATATGCTCCCAAGCGACCATCTTCGTTTTCAACGGCGTAGCAAACCATCCAACGGCCCACAACCCCGCAACAACGCCCACACTCGCGAACCGTCGATAAATCTCATTCCGTGCCCAATTAATAGCTACACAGACCACGATCTCCAAGAACGCAAGCTGCCAGTACATGACCTGGCGATACATGAAGACCACATCAGCGATTTCGACAGCGACGGGTTGGATCACGCCTGCGATGCGCCATTGGGAGTAGAGCGCTCCGAGGACGAGGACGGGCGAGAGAAATGTGTCGAGGAGCTCGGGGCCGTTGGTGGGGATGATCCATGAGAATGGTGCGAAGGGCGTGAGGATTGTGAGGAGGGCGCCCATGAGGAAGACGGATGAGATGCGGCGGACTGCCATTTCGGTGCTGGAGGGGAGGGCAGACCATGCTTTGCTCTCTTCTTCGGTGGCGCGTTTGACCATTTTGAGGAATGGGAGGGGGAAGTAGGCTTGAAGGAGATGAGGTTATGGAATGTGGTGAGAGGGCTTTCGGAAAGTAGGAAGTGGATTTTTGGAGTAAGTGGAAGTCACGACAGGAATTGAATTGAGAACGTTCTTGATTTCAGGATGGAGAGGTCTTTAAGTAATGAGTCAAGGTCGTAGGTTGTGAGCGGCACAGCACTGTTGGTTGGTGACACAGCCACTCACGATACAACATGCAGGCAGGGGTAATGTTTGAACAATTCAGGGGTCCACAACCAGGCATCAGCGAGTCTTTTGAACGACAGAATCCTCTAGGACGCATACTAGCTTTTGTTATCTGTTGGAGATATATCATTGGGTCCTAAATATTTGTCACGGGTAAATAAAAACGGATGGACCTGCAGAATTTCTAAAATATTTCATCTGCCTGCAGCACCGCAGTGACCACCAGCCACCCACAAACACTTGACGCCTGACCCGACGCATTGGTACCGAGGCTAGGAAAACTACATGGATGAGTGATCTTAGTGTCTTCTATCCTTATAATGTATATCGAAAGCAGATCCATCATTTGATGTTCTTGTACTATTCTGTGCCTCCCCCTTCCGGGATTTATGACTGAGGACTCTCCTGTGTCAACTGGCAAAAGGAACATGTCATCTTCAACACCTCGAAAATCTGAGAGAAAATCGGAATATACTCTGAAAAGACGTTGAAATAGGAGTCATGGCAGGGTTCAAACCCTAAGTCGCTTTGGAAGGGCGTTTCTATCCGTCTCAGACGCTTCCCGCTGCCTCGAAGGTGGCTCTTCACTACCTTCTCGCGAGACATCAGACACCCTAGCTCGCTTTGAAAGTGGGGAGCTGTTTGTCTCAGACTTTTCTCGCTTTTTCGCAGGTGGCTCCACGCTGCACTCTCTTGAATCATCAGACGGCCTACTTTGCTTTGGAAGTTTATTTCTGTCTGTCTCGGAAGCTACTCGCTTTCTCGAAGGTGGCATCAAGTTGAACAGTCTTAAAGCGCCAGTCTCCGCCGTAAGACAGCCGTCACTTTCTTGGTCCTCCTCCATTGGGTCTGTAGCTTTTATGCCTAAGCCTTCTCTCAAAGCCTCCGGCGCACCATACCTTCCACCCTCCTCGCGGACTTGCTGTAATTTATTTCCTTTTGAGGATCTGCGAGCCGGTGTGGTTATGGTTGGAGTAGTTGAGGTCTTTGATGGATGATCCGTGGTATTGCTTTCTCCAGGTCGAGGAGTATCCTCGCGGCTTCTGGGTGTGTTTTTATCTTTGGAGGCGAGGCAAAGTCGACCGAAGGCACTCAGGACTCTGTGTTCTGATTCGGAATCCGCATCGGAATCGGAATCGGACATGTCTTCGAAGTTCGACATTATTGCAAGGATTCAAAAGATCGAGTGATCAAAAGATGATTTGTAAGGTGGTTTCTTTTAATACTCTATTTGACATGCGACCTCGAGGAATTTATATGGCGTTTTGAAGCTCATTTGCACTGTTCCTTTTCTTTCTAAGTATCTACCAAATTTCTTTATTACTTTCGAAAGAGTACTTTGATTCTCAATGAATAATCTTCAATATCATTATCATCATACTTTATAATTCCAACAAAGGAACTTACCAAAGCCTTGATAAACATCTCTTCAAACAACAAGCTGCTTAATCGATTTTTCATCTATTCTTTCATAATTTGAAATGTTATCTTACACCCTGCAGACAGACATTTATTCCAAGCACCTCTCCTTAAAATAAATAATTTTCTAATTATACACGGCTATCTTAAATAAAGACTACTTGGGTTCGGTGAGCCTTCTCGAAACGCTTCGTAATAAAAGAAGGAAGCTCGGGTTATATGTTTGAAAAGGGGCATCCCGGGAGGAAGGGGACGTGCTATGCATTAATCAGTTTTGAAACTGTACTCTTGGGACGCTAGACGTCATATGGATAGTTTTAACGCATAAGAAAATGAACATTGCCGGGGAAATCTTGGTCAAGTTGTGGAGAGCAAGGCAAGAGAAAGTTGCAGAATCCTCGAGATCACCGGGCAAGCCACCCAACTTCAAGAAGGGAATCAAGAGGTCTAGATATTTGCAAGGTCACAATACTAAGCCGAAAGTTGGTCGGAAGGTACTTTTATTCTAAAGAGGCCTCGACTTCAAGACGTCTTCAAATCCCTGGCTCTACAAGCGGATACCTTACCTCCAGTTATGACCAAGCCGTAACTCAACTTTCAACACACAAATCAAAACGAATTCCCCAGCCCTGTCTCACACTTGCTTCGGTTGATCCACAAAGCCTCCCAGATTCCTCAGAACAGTGTTCTTTCTTCCAAAACTGCCCTCCGCAACCAATCTTGCATCCTCTGCTTGATGGATCATCCCCTTCAAATCCTGTATGACCGTATCCTCCCTAACCACCTTTTCCTTGCTCCTCCTTCTGTTCTCCTCCTTCCTCGCCTTCGTAGCCATCGATCTCTCCCCATTACTCATTGTGGTCTTGACTCTCTTTGGCTGCGGGGTGTAATCTCTCCAGATGCGGCTATCCAGCTTCTCGTAATATCGCCGTTTGGTCTTCGACATCTTTGGAGGATTCTTTTTCGTGGATGGCGGCTTGATGAATTGTCCGTTTGGTGCGCGTCGACGCTTGCCGTGCCTTCGTGGGAGCTTGATTGGGGATTTCAAGACCGATGTATCTCCTGATTTTGATTGTCAGCGTAGTTACGGATGAGGCGCCGGGTGGGGACTCAAGCGGCAGATCGCTGGATATTCATACCAGGTTGGGGGGGGCATACCTAGAGGAGTGGGATTGTACATGTCAAGCACCTCGAGATTAGATTTTATGGCGTTTTCTCCAGGTGAGCTGCCACAAAATTGGGGCGCTTCGTTGTATGCGGAGGCCTTGGGGGTTTTGTTTGTCAGTTCATCCACGACGTTGGACATCCAAGAAGTATGGATGTAAACACTGACAACTGACTGGTCTGCCATGGTGGTAGGCGGAGGGGGGTTCGTGGGGGCTTCACTTCCGAGTTCTGGGAGCCTAAGACCATCTACGCCTATTCAAGGGGTCGGAAAGAAAGGGAAACAATAGAAATATCGACCTCGCAAGTATGTCGCAAGGAAGTAGGCAGCTTCATGTTGGGTCGCGCGTCACGCGTGGCACTGCGGTGGCCGAGATCTTAAGCGAGTGGTTGATGCTCGACAAAACAAGAAAGAGGGTTATTTGTAGTGAAATAAGCGCTTTTCCGGAACAATTTTTTAAAAAAGCAGAGTTTCAACAGCTGATCGCACGTTCGACCAGAAGGAAAAACGGAGCTGAGTCCGCCAAACGCCAGCTTGTTTGGATACAGTTTGAGTGCCCCCGCAGATTCTATTCTTCTCTTTGTTTGTTTGCTTATTCTCATCCTGTCCATCGGCTTCTTTGTATTCATTCTCTTATCCACTGGTGTCCATCTTAAATGTATTCTTATCCTTGTATTGCTTCTATTCGCTTACTCATGCCTTATCTCTTATCATATCATTATCCCTATCATGTATTCCATCCCCTTCTCGCCCCTGCATTCTTTATCTTGGCCCACCATGTATTATCCCTGAATGTGCCATTTCCAATTTGTATCTTCTCAACTTGTATTTAACCGCCTGTATATATTTCTTTCAACCTAACCTCTCAAACCTCTACCAAACAAGCTACCCGACAACAGACGTGGTGGTTATGCTGAACACTCGGCGGTGGTGTTGATAGACTCTCTGGGTTTTTGCAAATGTTGGCTAAAGCAACCGACCTATCCCAGGGGTTTTCTTTCGTTTCTTTTTAGCATCAAGCTGGCGTCTCTATCTTTGCTATGGATCAGAAGTTAGATCCATTGCCTGCTCTGAAACCTAGCAAATCTTTAGGATCGGTTGACTTGTTGTGTCTCATATCGTTCCGGTCATTATGAGTTGATTGCTCTGAATCTACGACGACTTGGGGCGTTACATTCGTAAATTCTCTCGGATGCGCAGGTGAGAGACGATGGTTGTGGAAGTAATAGTAAGGTGAGAGAAAATGTCGAGATCTAAATGTGAGGGGGCTGAAGTGAGAGATGATGTTGGAGGCAGAGTCCTGCGGTTGGGTATGAGGCTAGGATGGTGTAAAAATTTAGGAAGGTTTGGATATCAGATAGTGGGTGTAAGTGCCGAACTAGAGATTGCGGAAGCTCCGTCGTCTAGAACTCCTTTCTCTGATCAACCCACCGTCCTGGAGAATGCCTCGCAGCCGCAGAAGATGTAACAAAAGCGCCGAAGTTAATTTAAATGAAATGAGCTACTGGCAGTTAGGTAATACCTTACTGACACCTTTCATGTTGAGTGTTTACTTAACTGTTTCGCTCCGCAGCAACGGATGCTACATCTGAGACCAACCGAACACAGCAGCTTAAATCATTACCCACTGTTTGCACTGGAAACACGATTTTCAAAATGGACCCGTGCTTGCTTTAATGTTCCTTACTACTAACACAAAAACTCTTTCCAACCCTGCACGTTTGTGCCCTTCTTGGTTATGACAAAGCCCAAGAATTCGGCGAAAGCAATTCGACGCGCAGAACAACAGCACCAACAGTCTTGATACAATCCTCCATTATCTCAGCATCTAAAGAACCACTCACTCTCCCTTCTTCTACAGCTTTCCGTTCGCCTTCAACAGCTCATACATCTCAGGATCCTTATGCTTCAACCATCTCGGGTGGTGCTTGTTAATCCAAGCCATGCCTGCTTCCTCCGTGATATGGGACTTTGCTCTGACCTTATAGTTCTGCACATCAGTGATGTATTCTGGAGAAGCACCAAGAACAGCAGCCATCATCAAGATGCGGTCCTTACGCCATGGGTTTGTGATTTCCCTGAAATTCTTTCCAGGCCTCAATTTGACCCATGACCACCAGTGGTGGAAGAGATCAAACTGAATGCCGGCAGAACACACTTGCAGCTCCTTGGCTTCTTGGTGTTTGTTGGAGGTGATACACTCGAGGAAAGGAAGCATGTACAGCGTGGCACACTCGAGAGCCAGCTTTGTTCGTGAAACCTTGGGAATCCAACAGATCTTATCCTCGGGGTCGAAGCTACCTTTGCCCTTTTCTTTCTTACGAAGCAGAGCGTGGATTGTTTGTGAATTTTGACGAAGCAGCTTTTCGGGTACTTCGATAGAGACTGCTTGGCCCTCTAGCTCATTACCTTCGTCATCCTCGTCTTCGATATCGTAGACTAGCAAGACAGCCTTTTCGTTTCTGGAATAGGGTTAGCTGTTGGGTTCTAGATAGCTACTTGCTGTGGGAAAGAAAGGTATCTTACTGAACAGACAAGCCTCCCTTGAATTTCTTAGCTTGGCGTTCTCTGTCAACTGGAGCGGGGGAGAATGGTCGCTTTCCGGATGGGACAGAAGCAGCAAAAATGTTCGTCACGTTTGGCAAATCTTCCTCCTGAGCAGACTTGAGAATGGAAGATGGAGCCCGAGCTAGAGAAGATTGTGCTTGGAGGTTTCCTGAAGGGTGCGATAACTTGGTGGTATTTGCGCTGGAGGCTGAAGTAACAAGATCTTCCAAGTCCAGCTCAGAATCGGATGTCAAATCGACATGAATTTCTTCCTTGACATCGTTCACTTCGGCGGGTGCATGTCGAGTGTTGAACTCTCTGGTTCTGCTTTCTCTACTCCATCTGACACTCTCCTTCGATGTATCAACCACTTCCAACGGAACTCCAGCGTCATCATCTCTTGCGCCATTTGGTGCAGGCATATTTGAAGCGGCAGATCCATCAGCCTTATTCTTCATGCTCCGAAGGCTACCTTTACGACCAAGGGCGCTGTCCAATGTGTTCATTTTGACTTGGGTGGGATGTTCGGCCGCAAGATTATTCGAACGAAGAACACGTTCTGTTTGTTGACTTGAGCTATTCTTTGAGCCTGGTGCTGGAACGACTTTTGTGATCTCGGATGAAGAGGGAACACCTGCAGTATTATCTGCTGCAACGCCTCCCCCATCCCTCTCGCCTGTATTCTTTTCGCCGTTTTTAGAGGTTTGTGTGCCTTTATTTGGGTCTGCGTTCAAGGGCAGATGACTCGGAGAGATATTTGGAATGCCAGGGACTCTCTGGCGTGGTGGCGATGCATTGTACAGGTCCTCGAACTTAACACCACCGAGGGTGGGCAGCGGGGTGGGCGCTCGTGGGGTGGCAGAAAAAGCTACGGCAGATGAGGTGGATTTTCCTTGACTCGCCAACTCCAACAGCTTGGCGGAATGCTTTTTTAAATCCAGGGCAACATCAAAAAGGTAGCTTGCGGGCTTGTTGATCACAATAGCTCGAAGTGCCTTCAGCTCGCCCTCAACTGCATCCAACACTAACTGCGTTGACTTTAACTCTATAAGAGCTTTTATTGTGGGTATTGCCTCCATAGTGGTAGACCCAAATCTTGTTGTGTGGGTCTGCGAGTTAACTTGTTGTCGTCGGGGTCGGGCTCCGGCAGTATGGTGGTGAGGTAGGGTGCTATGTAAATGACAATGTCAGTGAAAGAGATCCAGAAGCGGTCGCGAAGGCCCACCGTCATTTTCTTTTGGCAAAAAATGGCGCGCGGAAGGCAGCGGAAGGGAAAGTAAACAAATGAAGGCGCGGGGGCATTGAGATAACCAACCTAACTCACCCTTGCTTTCAATACCTTGTGAAGACGTGAGCAATTTGCGTTGCGTGACCGCCAAACAGCTCTTCTGATAATTGTCGAAAGTTTGGTGATTGAGGAAGGGGACAAGAAGAGGGCAGTGGTACCATGGAGAGAGGCAGTAAGCTTAGCGTCAAATAAGCGAGGACTAGTGCACTTTGGACAACCTCCCCACAGGATGCAATTCCCAACGCCAACCAGGAGCCTTCACCTCGTCTTTGATTCTAACGCACTCTGTTGATTTAAGTGATATGCCGCCGGCTGCTTTAGAACGACTTGCTTCGTTTTGAAAGTACCAAAAGGAAGACTTTCCGTAAACACAGTATCGTATGGAAGCACTTTTCAACGCCTGCAGCAAGTCAGACTCTTGAATAGACCATACATAGAAAAGAGCTTTCTCATCCCCCAGCTACTCTCCAGGCACTGTCATAACAAACAACGATGTCGCCCGGCTCCGACAACTCGGAAGATATCACTGCAGAAACCAAGGGTCCTCGCAGACGAGATCTCAACACAGGAGTGCCTATCTTTATGAACTCCCCCGAAGCTCTGGACATCGGTTCTACTATTAATTTAAGCAAGATTGCACATGTGTTTAACGACAAAGACAGAACGAGCGGTACCTAAAGCTTTTTAGGTGATCCCCTTCACGTCCAAACACCCTATCTCAGAAAAACGGGAGGAATGAGTATGGAAAGTCGATTAGCCGTAGAAACATGCGAGAAAAGGAAATTCGAGTGCAGGTAAGTTTGTTCGAGAAAGATTCGCCGTTTATATTTCCATCTGTGGGGCGAAAGCAGAAGGTTTTGATTAATGAAAAGCTTTCTCTCTCGGATTCGACTCACCATAGCCGTGGAAGACCCAATTGTACCTATGAATGATAGAAAAAAAACAGCCTCCCTGAGCATAACGATAATCTGCCCAAACGGGACGGCATCCCGGAGGAGGGGCTGGTGCTCAGCTTGTGTTGTCACTTTAGTAAAAAGGCGTGTTAGGCCGGGTAAGGAGTTGCCCTGGTGAAAGGGGTTTAAGTCGCCCACAGGAACAAGATCTACCGGTGAAGGGGTGTGTAATAGCGCTAAACTCTCCCAACTGGCTTGATCTACGAATAAGTGCTCATTACTGGCTTATGAATAATCAAATTATGGGACCAGCTTTAGGGTTTAGTATTGCGGCTGGAGTTGAGCTAGGCATCTGTTGCAGCACCGTATAATAAAATGAATCAAGAGAACTTCCCGTAACTCTGCAACCTTTGGTGAATTGTACAAAATGGAACCTTGTCCGACTCGTCAGCCGGAGGCGGAAATTCAAATTGATGAGTTATACTAAACTCAGCCCAGTAAGAAGTCTCGGTATTCTCTACAGTACAATAAAAATTCCCCAGGCAAATATTTCATTCAAACAAGAGTCAACCGACGTTTAGACGCTACTTTAACCAAGTCCCAATTCGACACTTTCGCCAATCCCACACGCTCAAATGTATTCTCCTCCTCATCCACACAACGCAGGACTAACACATACCAGAAACAGCTCCCCCTCGCTGCATCACTTGTCCCCGTGAATAGACAAGAAAGCTTTTCGTTATCTTTCGCCAATTTCCCGAGATCAAGCACAAATGTAAATCGCGTGGCCATTTCAAGTATACCGACAGCTTTCAGCTCATCACCTGGGGGGCAATAGCTCAACTCTAGAACTCCTGTTTGTGACGTCCGGACGTTGAGGTCTGCAACCAAGCCACGGACAACGACATCAGTGCTCGAGACCCAGCTCATCGGATTGCCACTCCCTGGCGTGAAATTCATTTTCTCTACAGATATGTTCGGATTTTGGTGGAATCCAAATCGCAGGACAGAATCGTATGTAATCTTTTGGTTGGCCAGGCAGGTATGTGATGCCCACGACCAAGAGGGTCGAGAGGGCGTGAATGGATGGGTGTCCACGTTTGGCGCGTGCAATGCCACCCTTAGGTCCGTTGGAGGGCTCACTGATTCAAATAAAAGTCCGCGAACAAGGTCGTGTCCCCAGACGCCAGCAAAATACTTTCCCAGAACCTGCCCTCCCAGCTTTGATGCCAGACCCGACAAGGCGGGCAAACGATCACGCTCGTAAGTAAGTCTCAACTGGCAAAACTCCGAAACAAGGGAAAGCCACACCTCTCCCACTTCTACACGCCCCAATCCGACATCCACTTTCTCGATTGCCTCGGTGGCCAACGAGAAGCGAGTTTTCAGATATCCGGCATTGATCTTGGCAAACGGATTCGCAGATGAGTTATCAGAGTTCACTAGCGTCCCACACTCGCACTGCACACCAGAACGGCATTCCCAGACGAGCTCTTCAGCATGAAAATGGAGTGTATATGGTGCGAGAAGGCGCTCTTGGAAAGCCCAAGCGCGGGATAGCAGCGGTGCATCGTGGAGATGTGCTGCCGAGTTGTCGACGTCCCAGAAACGCTTGTGAGCGAGGTGAAGGTGCGGGCGAATGGTGACTTGACCGTCATTGGGTATCAGGACCGTGGCCGTGTTGATGGGAACCGAAATGCGAAGGCCCGGACTCTCACCCGGCGCTAGAGGCGTGCTTGTCCATCTTTTTCCAAACAGCCCTGTGTGTGGAGAGGTCGAGGCCGTCGCGGCGATGGTCAGGTACGAGTTTGAATACACTTCTGCCATGACACTTGATTCCCTTTCCCAGTCCTCAATGTCATCCTGGATAATGCAAAGGGAGTCGATCCAGAGGAACCTGATCCCCAGTGCTCTTGTGAGCTCTATGGCATCCCTAAACAGGACCGGAAGATTGGCGTATGAAATTGAAACCTTTCTATGGGCAATAGTGGCTTTTGTTGTTTGGATGACGCCAGATGGGGGGCCCCAGCAATAACTAAGAGCTATGTAAGGCTCGGAGTTGGAAGGGCGATTGCATAACTTCATGTCTGACATATCTCCCGTGCCGAGATCGAGCAAGCGGGTTGGGGACCATAGACGATTGCTTTGGTGACAAAGAGGGTGCTCGATCCTGCATTTTCCCAACCAGGAGCGTATCATGCCCACGGTATGCGCAAGAGAGTGCTGACTTGAACCCTGGCGATAGACGGGAATCTGAGCTCTCTCGAAGTAGCAGGACCTCCCGGCAGCTGTCTGTGGCAAGTGTACTGACTCCGACCGACTTAATCCTGCGTACACAAACGTATCCCTCGATTGACGGATGTCGAAATCAAAATCAAGGGCTAACTTCACCTTTCCGTCTCGAGAACGCACTTGCACCATCACTCCCCTTTCTTGCTCGAATACATGTTGCATGACATCGTCCCACGCGAGTCCCAGTTGTGCACATTCCTCTCCTCCGAGAGTATCAACATACTCTGCGATGCCGTCCCGTGACAGTGTGCAAAACACGCAACTTGGGCTTAGTGATCCGGTTTCTCTGTTGGTAGCTCTCAGTCTGCCTTCTATGATTCGCAGGCCATGAGATTCATTCTTCTCGAAATTCACCCGTGCGATAAAGGCCTGGCAAAGAGGCAGAGAGTCGTGGCGTCAGTTGCCTTCCGCCGTTTATCCACGCCCTGAGTTCGAAGGTACTAAAATCACATAGTTAGCAATCAAATCAATGCACAGGCGTAGAACTACGGTGTCATGTCGCGCCGGATGGGATATGGTCTCAACTCAGCGTTACACTACGCAGGACAACCTACCTCAACCCTGCCTCGGGCAGCCGGTGTTGTCCACGTCCCTTCTTCCCTGTCCATTTCGACGTCTGCTTGAAGAAAAAGTGTGCCGCCTTTCCTGTGGAAGGTGAGGAGAATCCAACCGACCGCTCCATACCGCACATACTTACTGACTTATAATTTCAAGATCAGTCTCTGCAGATCATCTTGTGTTGCGCAGTTGAAGGGACATCGATCGCATTAAGTTCGAGTTATGATGAAGCCAAAGTGCACTGCCACTGCACATGATTCCGAGAAATGCACGCCTCGTCGCGGAGTGGAGAAGGTTTCAGCCACTCAAGCAGCCGAACTCATGCTTGCTGCGTCTCAGCCTTATGGATGTAACACAAGCTTCTGGCAAGGCAGAAAAGATGCGCATCATCTGTACTCCAGCAAGGTACAAGTCATCCTGGTCATCTGCCCTCTCATGTTTCCCTCTCCCGCTCCCGCTATTGCTCCCGCTTCCCTCGCTCGCACTATCTTTCGCCTCTCGATTGGCCTTGGGAATCAGTTCCGGACTCATCATAACGCCCATCCGCTCTCTTTCCCCCCTATATTAAAAGCTATGAACTAATAATTAAGGAGATTACAAGTTAGTCTCGGCAACCACTAGCGTGCAGAGATTTGGTTATCCGGCCACCTGATATACTCGTGACTTAAACTGCAACAGTGAGCGAAACAATTTCCGAGCAACAGGGATGAGTGGACTCTCCCTGGCTCTCCTGCTGCTGTTGATCCTCCTGTACGAGGTCCGTGAAGTGAAGTTGTGTTTGATTTTTCTGGGATTTGAAGCGGCAGTCGTTCGATAGTCTTGGTTGTTTCAATCAAAATTATTCACAACCCGTCGTACTTCCTTTCATCATTCTTCTAATGTCCTTGACTGAATTAGACAATAGGATTCATGAGGTGCAAGCCACAAGTGCGAAGTGTTATCAAGTATCACATCGAGATAATCGAAGATAGACGTTATAAGGCACACATTTCCAAGGAATAAATTCAATGAAATGATGTCAGAAAAGCTGATCGCGGCTTTTATTCTCATAACATTGCAACCCAATCAACAACCATTCACCACGTCACAAGCAAACGCCCTGCCATCAAACGCCAATTAACCCCCTTAAACTTTTCCTCCTGCTTCAAACCAAAATGCGGGTGACCCAATCAGTTGCCAGAATTTGTTCCTGCTTCGAAATTAGTGTTTCCACTTGGTAATGGCAATCGTGAGCTGGGGAGTCTTTTTACCTTTCTCGGCATCTTTCCATTCCTCATCCAGTTTCTTCAGCTGCTCTCCTATTTTCTCCCTCTTGCCTGGCAATCCAAGGAGCAGGGACTCGTGGTTATATTCTTGCTGCAGGTACGTATCAAGCTTCGAAGGACCGAGAGGCACTTGAGACAGAGTTTCTTGGTTGAGTGGGGTGCGTTGGCTTTGGCTGTTCATGCTGACTGGGCGCCTCGTGAAGATGTCGGATAGCAAGATGTAAGTTGTTGCAAACACCGAAAGTTTGGAAGTGTTTTTTTTGGTTGGCTTCTTGGTGATAGAATAATGAAGTGGTCAAGTGAAGGCCGGACTCGGGAGGGGAGGTGGAGGAATGAAAGTGAGACTGGAATTGGTTTGTCTGTCTGGCCTCAGGGCGGAGTAAAGAGCTTTGGAGGGGGCTACTCTTATATGAGAACTACTAATAGCTTATAGGATCTGGTAGCCAGAAAGATTGAGGATGTTAAAGCCGTGACTTGGAGGAGACATGTTCATTCCATGCGGAGCACTTCCTATATACGGCCGCAAGCCTGCTCCAATTTCCCTCTAGAAAGTCCTGCGAGACAATAATGTCTACACCTTTCGGGATACGACATCTCTCCGTCATAAATGGGTTTTTGCGCGACCACAGAAGAAATATTAACGCCTTTTCCTAAACGTACAATCTTTTTCATAACTAGTATTAGTAACCGATTTTACGCGACCCCACCACTTTTTCGCATCCACCCCTCCCCAGCCCCCCTCCAAATAACACTTACCTTTAATATCTCCACAACAACACCACCGAATCGCCTGAAATTTGGCATACTTGCAGTTACATATAAAGCCATCACGATTCTCTAAGCGCGTGCAAGGGCTAGCCCCCGATAGCTCACAGAATTCGAAACGGCGGCCAAAACCAAACACTAACTCCCTCCCGGTATTTAAGGAACTCCACGGCACCTAGACAACTAAAACAGCCCCTATAAAGCGTCGTAGAGCTAAGACGACCGAATCCAACTAAAAAGAGCAAGTCCCTAACCCTACGACTTCTTCTCCACAAGTATAACGCCAAAAAACTAATACGAGGGGCCCTAAGAAAGAGGTATTAAATATAACTTCTTCTCTTACTTAAATCCGTACCCTTACGACTATACTCACAAAGAAACGCCCTACCTTCGATCCTAAGGTGTTATTTAATAAGGAGGCACAATATATTAGCTTTAATATATAGCCTTTTATTAATAAGAATCGACAGAACGTTATTGTGAAAAACTAAGATATAAACTCTATATCTAAGCGACTCACTTATAAACACTTATACGAAGTTATATAAAGGATAGGAATTCAATTATAAATCGAAAAGAGGAGCTTGTTACTGTCGGAAAGACTAATAAAGTAAGTATTTGAGTTCTTATTTAGTAATCTAAAGAACTTAACTTTGACGCTTAATGTTAGAGATTAAGAAACATTTGACAATGCTATAATTCTATTACGTATTTATAAGCACAAGAAGATGTCGACAGCGAATGAGATCACGGTACTAACATATTATAAGACTCTAGAGAATGAGGATGCGTCAAAATCTAAGGATAAGAGTAATTAGGGCAAAGGCAAGAGGAAATCCAAAGGGAAATCTAAAGCGGACAAAGCCCGAGACACCGTGAGGCCTACTCCTTTAGCGCGAGAAATTAGTAGAATCAATAACTTAGGCAGTGATCTATTTCTTAATTACTCTGACGGAGAGCCTCTAATAAGTCTTATACTAAGAGATTCCGTTATATAACATAAGGTTAATACTAAACGCGATATAGAAAAGGACCTTTTACTAAAAGAGATTAGTCGCACGGAGGTTTTTACTTATAACATCTACTTAAAAAGGCTATGTGACAATTAAAAGAAGTATTATTATATTATAAAAAAGGCAGGAACGTACTATTAAATTAATATTAAGCGTTAAATTAAGTAGGCGGCTTCTATTAACGCAAAGGCCCTAGGAGTCACTAAAAGCCAGCCTCTACTAGTATAAATTACTGACTTTACTGAAGGCGACTGTAAAACAAGCTATATACTAAAACTTAATAAGAGGAGGAAGTTAGATTAAGCTATAGTGGAAACTATAATTAAAGTTAATTAAGGTTCCTCTTTAATCGATAAGTTAATATAACTCTTATTACTTTAAACCGTCTAAAGTATAACGAACTAAGTGTCTACGCTAACTCTCTTAGCGAATCCTACTCCCGCTTATAGACCTTCTATAGTCGGGGAACTCCACTATCCTAGGCACACAGGAAGGCCTTAAATACATATAAATTTACTACAAAACCCGGCTCCTAAGGCATCCGGGTATAACTATGTGCCTACACCTTCGTCACTACTAAAACCTTTAGACAAGGACAAGAATAAAGTAGAGCTAATAGGCTAATAGATAATCTAACGCGAGAAGAACTCAAAAAAACAAAAGTAATTAAAGAGAGGTTTTAGGCTCATAGTGGAGGCCTTTGTCATAAATTTAAGTCAATTAAGGGATATACCCTTTATTACCTCTCTTAAAATCCTTGCCGGCATTGTCTATTATATTAAGGACAACGTTTCTTAATTTAAAAAGGTATATAAAGAGAATAGACACGTTATTACAGATTTAATTAACTTCAGTAGTAGAGCCTCAACAAGGCAAGGTATAATAAGTATAAGTTCAAGTGCGGGGTTAAGTGAAGATATAGAATTCAACGATTTTTTTATTGAATACTGAATTTTTTAAATAGTTAATAATTAATCCGTAATAAATATATCCTAAATACTTAATTTAAGTCGTTTTATAGCTATTTACGTTGATTTCTAATGTTCTATTATACTTAGGATAATAATTATACCTTATCCCACATTATACCTTCACTTTCACTTAGTATTTCTTAATTAAGACATATTAATAAGATTCGTGTTTAATCGTATTTCTTATATTTCTTACTATAATTACAGCTAAATAATATATATTTAAATTATTCCACAGTTCCTAAAATACGCCCTAGCTCTATGAGCTATCTTAACACCTGTTCTTGACTCTCTAACTACAAATTCTAAGAAACTTTAATAGGAATTATAGTTTTTTTGCTCTCTTTTATAGTGGCGGCGTATTTAATACTTTAAATCTCTAAAGCTTTCCTCGATAGGGTTAAAATCAGGGGAATATGGAGGTAGAAACTTCAGCTATACCCCTTTACGCTAATATGCCGTTAATATCTCCCTAATATTCTTGTAATAAATAGAGGCGTTGTCTAATATAATAACTAATCGGGGCTAAGGATAAGGATTACATAGAGGTAATAGATGATCTACTAAAAAAGCCTCTATAATATCCGTAGTACATATGCCCTCTAAGGTATAAAAGGCTATATAGCCGTCCACAGTATACGCCGCCAATACAGAGACTCTTTCCCGATATTCAAGCTATTAAGAGACCCTTGCCTTAGCACCTTTATGTGACTACCTAAACGTACGATCTCTATTCCTTTCGTCACTTCCTAATTCGTCGACAGCGACTACTTAATTAGTAGAGAACTCTTATATAAAATCAAGTTATTCCGTCCTTAATTCTTTATTCCGTTGAGCCGCGACATACTTGAGTCGTTTCCTGGTGATCTTAATACGTCTCATAGTACGGCAAATCGTTAATATTGACACATTTACGCCGTAGGCCTCTAAAAGAAAGACCTTTAACTCGTCTAGATATATTTATGGCCGCTTGTCTAATAAGAGTTTTAGCGCCTTTTCATGCTCTAATTAAAGTACCGGGACTAGTCCTCCAGAGTACGGCATAGCCATAATCCCCTTGTCTAATCTCTTCTTAATCTTATAGACGGTTTGTATAGTAGTACTATTAATTACTGCGATTTGCTCGAGGTACTCGAATAGGAGGGGTCCGGGTTCACGCAGCGCATGCTCAATGTCCGCCACGACGGACGCAAGTAAACGAGTAGGCATGGCACAATAACAAAAAAAGGTTCGCTAAAAAGAGCTCAGTTACAGCTTTAATTTAACGTATCTACGAAGTAGTTTGAGCGTTGCGTTATGGAGTTATGTGTGGGGGCGCGTATATAAGGAATGGTGAGGGGGAACTTGGAAATCAAAGTGGTGGGGTCGCGTAAAATCGGTTACTAATACTAGTTATGCAAACAGCTTGTAGATTTCCTGATTCGGACTGGTGTCCTGTCACCTGATCCTCCAAGCGAGCTTCTAGCGTTTTTGCGCGTCGACCCGTCCGCTTTCTTTCGACAACATCATCAAGCCTTTCAATCCAGCCTCGCCGTCGTCGCGATGCTATTCGCCGTCTAAGCCATGTTTGAGTCCAAGCACAGGAGGCTGGTCAGTTTCGATGACCTTGGAGTATTTGCGCGACGGTTTTGGAGAGCGGTTCGGTCCTAGTGGACGCCTTTTGAGGCTGACGATTCGTCTGTTCATGATTGTCTCAAAGTGCACCAATCCCCAGACTCGCGTCACCGCGCAAATACAGGGGCCAGCACAACGGCGCAGGGGTCGCATGGCCATGCAGTTCCTATGCGGCTTGAGATCAGGCTGGCGTAAGATGTTTCGACCCTTCGTGTCGTTCGGATGAGTTCATCAGACATCATATGCGTCAACAATGCCAGGAAACCCTTCAGATGAAGCAACTGACAAGCATCCATCAATTGGCATCTGCAGCGCTCACAATGTCTGCTCCCAGCCTCGGCGGCCGACCCCGCAATGCCTGGACTCCATCTCGACAACGGCAGCTTGTGCGATTGTATACGCTGACCAGACTGACAAAAGATGAGATACAGAAGGTGTTGTAGGGCAAGGACTTCAATCCCAGGTATGTGAACCAGCATGTGTTCTGCTATTGATATTTTTACTAATCAAATATTAGCACAAGCGACATCCAGAAGAAGCTGCGGGCTCTTTTCCCTCCAGACTATTCGACGGACCACCGGAAATTTCGACCATCAAATGATACCAGCATGAAATTACGGCTTGAAAGCATGAGGTGCTGCAAGAAGGGCAGGATTACAAGACGAAGGAAATCCTATACAAGAATACAATACGCGAACACATATCAGGTCGTCCGACATTCGGGGAGGCTAAGCAAGTGGTTGGAGGAATTCGAGGGCCCATTAAATGCTTTCCGCAACTATGCTGGAATTTCAGCAAGCTCAATCCGGCTGGCACCTGGACACAGAATGAATAACTCAGAACTTATTGCTTCTGGACTAGTAATGCTCGATGGCTCGTCTTTGGGAACCAGATCACACGCCACAGACTTCAATATTGCAACGAATACCTTGGCCGGGGATAGCACCGTCAATTCAGGTTCAGCCACCGAGAGAACTGGAAGTAGACGCTCCATTGGCGACGAATCTCTAGTGAGCGGTCCAGAAGTGATCGATAGAAGGACTATCAGTCTCCAAAGTCTGGGGCATCGGCTGTCTTCGAAATATTCTTCAAGCTATCTCAAGCATATAGTATCGGTGGCGCGATATTCTTCGAGCAATTCATGGCGATCCAGTCTGATATCATTTCGCAGTCTTGCAAGTTCTTTGGGCATTGAACGTGCTTCAAGTCGTCGAAGCTATGTCACTGTTGAGGATTTATCCGCACCAGACAGCAGCAATGGTTCACACCGACCTAGTCAACCCGTTTCGAAATCAGCGAGCGCAGCCGTAAATCTTAACAACGGAAGAGTGAGCCCATCTAATCATGACATCGAGCGCCGAAATGAAACGAGAGACGAAACCGGCCAGGATGGTTATATCACTGAGCGCAGCTCTTCCCATGTCGCTCCTATGCTGTATCGCGAAGAACAAACGATGTGGGAAGAATTGATCGACGAGAGCAAAATTCAAGCTCCGATCTCTCAGCCTCCCCGTCGCCACCTCTCGCCACATAGTCGAAGATGTTGTGCTTCCTTTGACAACTTTCTTGACAAAGTGACATGTCACACGTGTGGAATGACACCTGATCACAGACGTGCTATGAGAAGATTTATTTTTGAAGACGGGAGCTTTACCTTTACCAGCACGACAGATTTCTATGGCAATACCCCACTCCACTGAGCAGCAGCGTCGACTCGGCCTTTTGGACTATGGAAGATCAATATAATGGTTGCGGAGGGAGCCCATGTCCACCGATTTAATACATCTGGTCAAAGCTTTCTGCATTTGCTGTGTCAAAATGGTCTGCACACCAAGGACGACATGGATGAGTTCCTGAAGTTGCTGAGGAGGTTGTCTCAGATGGACTTCTCATTTTCGACCAACGATTATCAAGGTCGCACTGCATTGCATGACCTGCTCCGGTGTACGAATGAGCAGAAATACAGTGAAGAGTTCCTTTGCGAGATATTTTCAGTTATGCAACTGAATTTGAACGCCCTTGACAACTCAGGCTTCAATGTCTCAAAGTATGTCTTCACGAACTTAGCCCATGGTGAAATACTCGACGTGCAGACAAGGAGACATTTGAAGAATAGAAGACCTTCTTCATCTGACATTCAACCTTTCTTCTTTATTCAGAAGAGCAGCGCTCAGGAGTTGCCGACATGGATAGACGAACGGTGCAAGATGGAATCTGTCAAGGATATCGATGCTGCAGGTGATACAATCTTGATAACCATGCTGAAGCATGGGCCTGGGGACGATGGAGGGAAGCTTCTGGCAGATTGTGCGAATAAACTTATCACAGCAAGATGCAGTATTCACATGCGAGATCGAACCGGAAATACTGCCTTGGCCATTGCAACACGACGGGGATTGAGGCCTGTGGCGAAGATTCTTCTTAAAAGAGGTGCACACGTTCACAGTAGGGACTCTATGGGTGTCGGGATATTGTCGCAGGCTGAAAGCACCATGATTGAAGCGAAGAACACGGGCGATGAGCGACTCTATGCTAGGATTTTAAGTTGTATCATGCTCTTGATCGAGGCTGGAGCCAAGGCCGAGCCTACAGAGCAAGACGAATGGATGTCGCGGTCTGCCAAGAAGGCATTTGCACGAACCACTATCTCCCCTGATACAGGATCCTCTCATTCGAGTATGATATGAACAGTACTCGGGCCGCACGTGGGAACCAATTGGAAAACAAAGTAGCAAAGGACAGCTTGTTTTATCATTCATCTGGCAAACATTTCAAAATCATCAACTGTTCAAATACACGTACACTTCAATCCACTAATCACAACCCCGCATCTTGTCGCATCTAAACTGAGCTGAGCGCCTTCCCCTCGATTTTTTTGCCTTTCAGCCTTGACTCACCTCACTTTGCTTGTGTGGAGAGCCTCTATCGACCATTTGACGGTCTTTTACTGTACTTTGGTATTGCTATTTTAGTTATATTTATTTATTTTATGGAGGGCAGTAGGCTTAGCGTCAAATAAGCGAGGACTTGTACATTTCTCCGCCCTAAATTCGCAGTTACCTTCCCGAAGGTTGATCAAAAGCTTATCATCGTTTGAAGAGGATCCCGTGCCCGCCATTTCCGTTGTTAATTATAAAGGTAGCAAGGTGACAGAACTCATGTGCTATCATATTCCGCAAGCGATCTATGAGAGCGTTAATTACTCTGTTAGGATAGATAAAATGGTCATACCTTCGTCATCAACGACGTACTCCGACAACTTAATCGATGCCCGGTGTCGGTTCGTAGCTGATTCGGTGCCATTATTATTGGAAGAATCACTAGATACTATCTCTTCAATTGCTTGCCTTGTGGTGGTCCTAAATATCTTGGTCCAGATGATCTGAACGCCTCCGGCCCATGCTGTTTTGACCGCTAGTTCCCATCAGCAACTATTTCGTCGACCTCCCTTAAGAATTCAACGGCAAATCTATGCTTCCCTCGACTGAATCTTTCCGCCTCAATTGCCTTCTTTAGTAGATCAACCACCGCTCCATGCCCAGCGCCGGTGGCGAGCTGGACAGCCTCTAGCTTGGAATCCAAGCTGACGCTGCCTTGTCTTAGGAGTAGCCGCACAATTCCTTCATACCCTTTCGAGGCAGCGGGCCATAAAGTTTCGTCTCTGGATTCCTGGGTAAGGCCATTGCACTCCAAGAAGAGCTGTACTATCACCGCACGTTGAAGGCGTGCCGCATGCCACAACTGAGCTTTCCCACGGTCGTCTCGACAATTTACGTCAACATTCCCCAACAGCAGCCGCGCAACTTCTTCCTGCCCCTTTTGCACAGCAATCAGCAATGGGGTCCGCCCGTACACATCCTTGGAGTTGGGGTTCACAACAGCTCGCCCTAGCAGCTGCCGTACCACGCCATGGTACCTATTTCTCGCTGCACACCATATCGGTGTCTGAGCTGCTCTGTTTTTTGCGTCTGCGTCAACATCTCTATATTGTAGCATCAGTTGTATCACGTTATAATGGCCGTTCCAGGCTAAACACAACAGTGGTGTGCTTCTATCCTGGGCCCTGGTGTTTCGACTGACGTCGTCTCTCCCAAGCAATATCTGCACCACGCCCTTGTGGCCCTTGGAAGCGGTGAATGACAGAGCAATCCAACCGGAATTGTCGCGTGCGTTCACATCAACGTCGGCTTCTGCGAGTATGGGCAGTAGCACATACTCGTTTCCTTTTTGCGCAGCGAAGGATAATTGGGTCCAGCGTGGAACATTGAGGTCCACGTTAGTATTGTACATCATGTGGGAACTAGTTCTTCGTTTTGGGTTCGGCTTCTTGAAAAGAAATGCGCCTGCGTCAGCTATCGATTTTAACTAGCTACAGTTTGTTTACTTCGTTGTTTACGTTCCTCTATCTCGAACTTTTAGCGAATTTCGATTAGGCCGCATGTTTCACCTGGGGCAACCCAGGATTCCGACTCCAGAGCTCGGAGTTTAAACACATTTAGGCTAGGCCAATATCCATCGGTGGCGCTTGTGCTAGTTGTTAATTATACACCCACTCGGTTCTACAATTCAGCTTAGTCGAATGTCGATGCAGGCTTCTCGATGGAGAATTAGGTACCTGAAGTAAGAAACATCTGGATCTAGAATATGCCGAATGAGTGCTAACTAGCATATTGGACGTTTGGAAGGGCCCGGGTGCTTACTTCGTATGCGTCTTGTAATTAAAGCGAGGGCTGGTAAATTTCTTGCTAGCCAAGAGCGAAATGAGTACGCTATCAAGCTTTGGGACCCATCATCACGACACATGTCCTGCGTATGGAGAAGAGTATGAGATTGATGGAAACAGCCTGGGGGGGGGGGGGGGGGGGGGGGGTAGTATGGTCGGGAGTTGATCGGGTTCGAATATATTGGCGAATCAGTGAAGCCGTAAGAGCAGAAGTATCTGCAAGGTGACGAGAAATTAGAAAGTCTATTCTGTAGCGAGCCAAACAACTAACTTTATTCTCTCTATGCAGCTATCGGTTCCCACTCATGTCCCTTAAGCCTTTCCATATGTACGAGCAGTCGCTATTAAAATATACTCTGGCTTTGTTCCTACGAAGACTTTGCCCGAAGATCACTACTAGCACATGATCCATTACTTCAATTATATGCGTCAAGTTATTATATATTCGGCCGATAAAGCCCTTAAAACATTAAAGACGACATTTGTGACGGTTCTGATAGCCACCATGCCTTAGGACCACCAGGCCCTGGCTGAGGTAAGACACGTGAGAAGGACCTTATATACAACCAGGGTCATTCTGCCCCTTATCCTCCCTTCTCTTCCTTTTTCTTATTTAGCTTTGCATCCTCGAATAATGGCAGATCTATGGCATCGAGGATTTCCTCTGACTTGTCGTACGTGCCGTCACAACATTCCCATATCACAGTAGAGGATCCGACGGCCGGGATTCTAAGCACAGTGATTTCTAGTGAAATATAATATATCAAGAGAAGATTGGTTGCTAAGCCTATCCATAGTTTGCAGAGATTACAGCCAGGCCATTAATTACCTGGATAGTGTTAGAGCCTATGGCGACCAACAGATCTATCGATTTTGCTCCACGGAATCAGGTGGTCCGGCGAATAGATTTACCAAATGCAGCATAAGAACCATCTCCAACCTATGTGACAGGCTAGTTTTCTACGTATATGATGATCTCCCGAGCTGTCAAGTTAGAAGATCAGTCGTGAGTCACTGTACCGTTCTTTTGACACTTACTTATGAATGACAGGTTGAAGAAGTGAAAATGTACTCTAACCTCACCCAAGCTAGGGCCAACGGATTAATAATACCTAGGGAGCTAGTGACCGTGCTGGGGCAGTTCCAAACAACACAGTCGGAGCTATACACGGTAAGATCTAATCACGCGAAGCTTTTGCGCTGGACGGTGGATATTGGCGAGACCATGACAGAACTATTGAAGTAGCTTGCGGGGAATATAGGAGCGAATATCGTAGGTCGGGATGGGTCCGTTGTAGAGGAGTTGGGTTTGTTGCTACATATTGGTTCTGAGGTCTGAAATTTAGGATGTGCAGAACTGGAAGAGGAAGCTCGGTCTTGTTTTTATGCAGATACAAAAACTCCTCAACTATGAGCTACCGCTATGGGAACGTGAAGTCAAGGAAAGGTTTTCAGGCGGGCAGGCCAATGCTGCATCTGCGACCACACCGCCGCCAATCAAAGTCCATCTTGGTTGTTTTAGTCAGTCAAGCCTATCGTAGTACAACAAACCTTGGTCCTGTAACTCTGCAATCTTATGTTGATCCCCGCCCCTTGAGTTGGGTGGCAAGCTAGATGGCAAGGGGTTCTAAAGTTTGTGGTCCACAATGTCCTGGGAAATCAGAATTGTTGCACAATAGACGCGCGATACGGATATCCAACAGAAAGTGGAGGTGATGACCTTGGTCTCTGCCTTGATTGGCCGCATGAGATGGATTCTGGCCGGAGGCGAGGGGGCCGATACCCGAAGAAGGTGAGATTAGAGGCTTGCCGCAGGCACAAGGTAGCAAAGAAATTTGGAGGAGGAAAGGAGTAATAAGTAATGTAGAGCCTTCCTCATATGTACTATCAACCGGTAAAGGAATCGATATCCATAATTCACCCCTCTTGCCCTTGAATCATTAACATCAACAGTAACTTTCTCCAATTTCCCATATGTCAATCTCTAAAAGGGCTTGTTTTAGATCAGTGACCCACTTTTGCATAATCAATGAATCTGATAGCATGAGATGGAGTTCACATCAAAGTGTTGGCACCTGAATCAAACTGAGACGTGAACTCAACCCAGAACTAAATCGGGTTAAGTATTAAATAACAGGGATAACAATTGCACCAACAGTTTGTCAAGAACTAAGACTGAACAAAAGAAAGACAAAACAACCACTACAACTTTGCTCCACTCCGCACCATCACCACTCGGCTCCCCTGGAACTGTTGCCGCAAGTTATCGTACTTGGACTGTGGATAATTCAAGAGGTTATTACTCTTGTCCAGAGTTGCGTAGTTCTCACCTCCAAGGGCATTAGCAACAACCCAAACCAAACTCTGAGTTCCCTTCTTATCTGCGCTACTCTCCCACCACATCGCGCCACCAAGTCCCTTCTGCTTAATATAATCCGCCTTTAGCTTTTCCACTTGGGGCGTATCGTATGTGACCATCGTCCTTCTCGCAGGATCATAACT